>JAZHYW010055580.1:0-13071 GCA_037355805.1 Ixodes ricinus | reverse complement strand
AGACGTTCTCGCCGACGTCGCACCGGAACCACCAGCTGCTGACCCACGCCGCGGAAGTCGCGTCGTCCGCAGCCTCACTGCCGCCCCGCGGTGCCCAGCTGCGCCCCGACGAGAAGTCTCTTCGCCGCAGTACACTCCGCGCCAAGAGCAGCGTGGACCTCGGGAAAGGACCGACGTGTGGAGCACGGATGGACGGACGTCCGCTGTGCTTTCACTGCGGGGAGGCTGACCCACGTTTACCGAATGGGAAGCTCCTACCGCCAGCTCGCCGCCTTGCGAGGATTCGCGCCAAACGACCGTCTGACCCTGTTCTGGAGAACTGACCAAGGTGACATCGAGGAATACCTCCGTCGCCCTCCCGTCGCCAGGCGCCAACAGCTACCACGGTGGTTCCCGTATCTCCATCCCCCCGAAGTTCCGCATCGCCTTTCGCAGCCGGTCGCGCCGTGACAGCCTGTCCCCCCTATCTCGTCGGGGAAACTAGGCGCGGCAACGCCGCGAGGTGCCGCTTGCCGAACGACGCAAGTAAAGAGCCTCCAAGAACGCCGGAGCGCTCCCCACTCACTCGACGCCACGCATCCCAACGACGCCCCAGCAACGGCGTCCGCTTAACCTAAGCGTCGCCATCGACGGCCGCGACACTACTCGTGCACTCGTAGACACCGCAGCAGACCTGCTCAGTCTTGAGTGGGAGGCTCTCCCGCCGCCTTCGAAAAGCCGCGGCGCCGTGGGATGGGACCTCTAATACGAACCGCCGGAGGACACCCCTCGTTACCCCAGATCGGAAGATGCACCGCTCGAGCCGAGCATCCACGGTAGAGACGTGCCCTGTGAAGTCTCGTCGTTCTGGCAAGACTCGCACCTTAGGACGTCATCCTCGGCATGGACTTTCTGTGTGAATACGGCGCCATCATCGACCTTGGTTAGAACAGATTGACGCTGCGTAAGCCTGTTCCGAATTCAGAAAAACCCCCAAACGGCGTCAGGGCCACGTCCGCGAGTCGCTGCCGCCCACGTGAACCTGCCGCCACGATCAAGTGTTGTCGTACCACGTCGTGACCGATGCAGCCACCTGCGGCGAAGTTGTTCTGGAAGGAAGCCCAACCTTCAATTGCTCCTGGGAAGAGGAATGGGCGTCGCAAGAGGAGCGGTGACTAAACTTCAGGATGGGCGCACCGTTGTCCTCGTGACAAACTTCCGACAAGAAGCGCAACACCGCACAAAGGTGCCGCTGTGGGCCAGGTCGAGGAACCTGGAACCTCCCGCCGGAAATCGCCGCGACCGACGAAGAATCATCGCCACCAGCAATGAACATTACGCCGCCGTAGCGCAGCTTGACATTGACCCCAAGCTTCCCGGGCCCGGAACAACGACGGCAGCTGAGCCGACCTCCTCGCCGAATATAGCAACTGCTTCAAGCGACGTCGTCGAAGGTGCGCCAAGCCACCGTTGCGAAGCATCGCATCGTCACTGGCGACGACGTGCTCCCTGTGCACCGATCGCCGTACCGAGTCTCCATAAAAGAACAGAGGTGATCTTAGCAGCAAGGAACACGAGATGCTTAATGACGACATAATCCCGCCAAGCAGTCCGTGGGCTTCTCCAGTCGTGCTGGTTAGAAGAAGGACGGGACGCTTAGGTTCTGCGTGGACTACCGGCAGCTGAACGCGGTAACGAAGAAAGACGTCTATCCACTCCCGAATCGATGACACGCCAGACCGCCTGCGCCGCTCTCGATACTTCGATCGATGGACCTCAAGAGCGGTTACTGGCAGATCAGTCACGACAGGCGAGATGACAGCTTGCGTACGCCAGATGGTCTGTACGGTCCGGATCATGCCGCTGGCCTATGCACGGCGCTGGTATGTCTGGCGTGTCATGGACACGTACTGGCAGGGCTGAACGGCAGAGCTGTCTCGTCTACCTGACGACGTCGTGGTGTTTCTCGGCGACTTCGACCAGCACTGCGACGATTCCGATCTGTTCTCCAAGCCATTCAGACCGCCGGACTCACACCAAGCCGTCAAAGTGCCGGCTCGCCTATGACGAACTGACAGTTTCTGGTCACGCTAGGTTGGTAACAGGCGTCCGCCCAGACCCCGAGAAGACTCGCGCTGGCGTGGCATTTCCAGCGCGACAGACAAGAAGGCCGTGCGAAGATTCCTCGGACTTGGCTTACTATCGACGCTTCGTCCTGGATTGCTGAATCGCACCGTCACAAACCTGACGAAGGACGTCGAGAAGTTCGAATGGGCGAGGAGCAGCAGCAGGCATCGACGAGTTGAAACAACGACTACAGACTCCTCCTGTGCTTGGTCATTTCGATCAGGATGCGGAAACCGAGATTCACACAGACGCAGGTAACGCGGGACTCGGCGAGCACTGGTCAAGTGCAAGAAGGCATCGAGGAGATCATCGCCTCATGCAAGTCGGACACTGTCAAAGGCGGAGAAAAATTACTCCACGACTGAGAAGTAATGCCTGAGGTCGTCCGGGCCAATCACGAAGGTTCGTCCGTACTCTGTACGGGAGCCCGTTCGCCGGTGACGGACCATCACTCCGCTTTGCTGGCTTGCGAACCTCAAGCGACCCGTCAGGACGCCCGCTCGATGGAGTCTCCGACTACAAAGTTCAACATGACTGTGGTCTACAAGTCAGGCCGCAGCACAGCGACGCTGACTGCCTGTCCAGAGCCCCCGTCGAGACCCCTTCCGGCTGCAGTGATGACAGTGACGATGAGTAGCTTCAGGAGCAGTCAAACCGACGACACGGCCGACTTCAACGGGACGATCCTGGCGACAGAACGAGCACCGGCAAGGGCGGAAGTGCCGTGCCCCGTGTTTTCTCACGAACCCTGCCGACTTTCGCCATTCGACAGGGTGGCTCTACAAAGAGAACTTCGGAAACAACAACTAGCCGTGGCTACTGGTAACTCGGTACCTTCGAGAGAGTTTTTCGTATGTCGCATGACGACCTCGACGTCCGGACACCTTGGTTACAGCTGGACTCTGGCCCGTATTCGTGAAAAGTATTACTGGCCAAAGCCCCCAATCCGTCCACCTCTACACCCGATCCTGCCACGAGTGCCAGCGACGTAAGAAACGCCGACGAGCCGGCAGGTCTCCATGCAGCCGATCTCCGTCGCTAATCTTCACCGTTCCAGCAGATCGGGATGGATCATTGATCCGTTTCCGCCGTCGACCCTGGAAACCGGTGAGGTATTCGTGCCGCAGATTATCTCACGCAGTACGCAGAAACGAAAGCCCTTCTTTCAGGGACGGCTGTTGAAGTCGCCAGTTTTTCATCGAATCCATCGTCCTCCGGCACGGCGTCCTAAAGTTCTGATTACAGATCGCGGATCATCGTTCATGGCAGTCAACTGCTAAAATCCTGCCCGGTCATTACCAGCCATCGTCGTACTATTGCGTACTGCCCCACAGACCAACGGGCTGACGGAGCGACTCATCGAACTAATCGCCGACATGATTTCTGTGTACGTCGGCAGTAGAGCACTAGCATCGTGGACGAGGTGTTGCCCACGTCATGGTCGCCTACATCGGTGTGCGTGTAATGCGTTCACAGATTCACGCTTTCCAGCTGGTACATGGTCGTAAGGCGATAACGACCATGCCGGACGCAATGCTGCCCCATGAGCCCGCTGATCGATGAAAGCGACGACGCCCAGGTAGTTGCTCAACGGGCCGAAGAAGTCCGCCAGCTCGCTCGATTGCTGATCCAAGACCAGCAACGCGCCGACGCGGCCGCTACAACCTCCGTCGCAGGGTACATCCAATTCCAGCCCGAGACAGGGTGGGTGTGGACGCCCATCCCGTCGCCGCGGCCTTAGTGAGAAACTGCTGAAACGGTACCTGGACCGTACAAGTTACTTCGTCGCCTCGGGGAGCTGAACTACGAGGTGATGCCCGACGGAACACGAACATCGTCACGCCGCCCACCACAACCTGAGGTCGTCCACGTCGTGCGCCTGAAGCCGTGCTACGCTCGATAGGACTGTGGACTTTATGTGCTCCAAAGCGACTCGTGTTTATCCGTTCTTTTTTATTTTGTTTGTTTTGTGCTGCATCGAGGCGATGCACTTCACAGGGGAGTAACGCCGCGCGCGCACCTGCTAGGCAGGCAGCGCGCGCGTGGCCTAACGGTTATGGCACCTGCCTCTCACGCGAAAAGCCAGGGTTCGATTCCTGGCCGCGGGGACGCTTTGCTGAGATCTAACGTCAACGTTCTGCAGATTCAAATCTGAGCATGCTCGGGGTTAGCAGTTTTTGCGCGACCTTCTACGCCGATTGTCTGAGCAGCTCTCACACGTGAATGTAAAGGGGGCCCGCGTGGCGAGCGTGCAGTGTCATTTAGCCCTGCGTTCGACTCTGCTCTTCGCCGACTTCGACGCCCGCGACGCTCTGTTGTTATCTTTGTTTCCTTCTGTACGTTTGGCAACTGTTGCCCGATTAAACGTTTAGTTTACTTCAGTTCTTCACCGCCTCATCACTTGTCATTCGTGACAATATTATATGACGGCGGGGGGGGGGGGCGGTGTGTTTTTCAGTGTCGGCCTTGCTGCGTGACCACCGGTGCACTTCTGAGCCTCGT
Organism: Ixodes ricinus; assembly: GCA_037355805.1. Lineage (NCBI taxonomy): Eukaryota > Metazoa > Arthropoda > Arachnida > Ixodida > Ixodidae > Ixodes > Ixodes ricinus. The sequence goes on along the minus strand of JAZHYW010055580.1, from coordinate 8,463 downwards.
GTTCGGTTCCGACTGGACGAGGTAGGGAGCCTTCCGAGGAACTCGCTCGGGCCATAGCTGTGTGCGACGAAGTATCGGACTTATCGCACCACCGTACCATTCACCGCATGTAGCACAATCCGACATTCCCAGGATCACCTTACCTCGTCCATTCTATTTTCCCTATCCCCTCTAGGCCACAAATATGACACCATCAGGGAGGCGTCCCGTGTGTCTGCGTCCCCTCTTTTCTATTGTACGTACATTTTAGTAAAATCGAGACACAAATTCAAAGGCCCTTGAATGACTTTAGCCGAACAAGCACTCGCACGAGGCGCCACCACAATGAGTATGTAGCTACATACGATCCTCATGAGACACGGATCTTCCAGCACGCGCTATGACTGCCCGTCGCGTCTGGCATGCGCGTGCGCCTAGGAGATATGGAAATTTGATATAGCTCGCGCTGGAGATGCGTGCATATACCAGCGTCCTACATCTACTGCAATTTCCAGAACTCGAGCAGTAGACACGCGCTTACCAAAAGCTATAATATCAAGCGCTCACTAGCTTGATTTACGTTACACTTATATAAAGTTTAACATAAAAAAATCACAATTGGTGTAAAGCACACTAAATGTTAGAGATATATCCAAATCATGCTGGTCGCACCGATCGTTTTGCTCTAGCTTGGGCAAACTCCGCGAAAACAAGATAAACAATGCTCGAGTTGGCCCTGTCACTGCTCATTTTGGGGTGCGCGTCTTAAAGGACACGTGTTTTCGGGACTTTCAAGCGCATACTTACCTGGTGCTGGGCGGCCCCTGATCAAGAAGGGGGCGCCCCGGGCGGAGGCCTTCCATTGCACCTCGGTGGGCTGAAACCTGCCACTTTCCCAAACTGGGATAGCTGGGGCATGCAATTTTTGGTAGTGGGGAGCGGCGTGCGCGCCATCCCCCTAAAACACAAATACAAAGACAGAATGTAGACCGTCATGTACTTTAAGTGGGTGTTTTCATCTCAACTCTGGTACAGTTTTAGGTTATAATTTTTAGTTATGAAAAAAACAAATATATGCGAGTCACCGGCTATTCTGCTTCCTATGAGCGTCGAATCCAATTCAAGTAATCATCTTGGCACGCAATATAAGTAGGGCTCCAGTGTTTTCGAAGTTCATTTTTCGTCAAATTCGGAGGGTTTTTTCGGAGTTTATTTTTTGCCGAAGTTCGGAGTTTATCGGAGTTTATATTTTTTTGTATTCCCATCCTCCGATATTCGGAGTATACTTGCATGTTCTCGCTGAAAATAAATATGTAAATAATAACCGGATGTAAACGAATGCCAGATAAAAAATAAACGCGCTTGTATCGATTAAAATGTCTTCAGTTGAATTTGATGTTCGTGCCATTGCCACTGGCAATATTAATTTGTCCCACATCAAACGTCGCACATAAGTGTTGCTTCACGATAAACGTCGATACCTTAAAAATCAATAAACTCTCAGGAGCAGTCGCTACGAAGTTCGTAGTCATCCCATCCTATTCCATCAATCTAGCCCGGGGCCGCGCGAGTGTGGAGTGGTTAAGGATGTAATAGAGAGTTTCAACTCTTCTTTCCTCTATTTAATGCAATCACTATGGTCCATAGCTTTTACCGTCACAAAAACATACCTTCTCCTCTTAAATCACATATCACATGGCTTAAACTGGAAACCAAACGAGTGGCTTTTGTCGTGACCCGAATGTACAATAACCTGTTGCCCTGAATCAACCTCAGACGAGACAAGCGGCAAGACCCTTTTGACGACGTTCTGATATCTGAAAGATAATCATGTGCCATTTTCCCAGGACCATTACCCCCGTGATGATCAAATTGTAAAAAAAAAAAAAATCTTTACTTTTTTTTTTTGTTTTTGCGGGTGGCATTGGCGCATTAACACTCGCTGTGGTCGGCCTTCCACGATTGGCCGAACGCTGACTATGACGTCGGAAAGGGGATTTATCATCGACGGAAATAAGAGGAATGAAAGAACTTTAATGTTGACGGTGTTGGCAGTGTTCCTTTGAGAGCGCAATGATGTCAAGCTTCCACCATGCTAATAACAAACACCATCGAACTTGTTGTTCGCAGGTAATGGTGTACTGAAGGGGAACCAGGAGGGCGCCACCAAAACATCTCACCGGTAATAGGAACTCGATGCTGCCGTGGCGTTCGGTTGACGTCTCGCTCGGATACGAACAGTCCCAATATTGGGCAGAGATCGAACTATAGGGGTCGCTTTATCCAGCTTGTTGTCCCCACAGCCCGGTGTTTACAAACACAGGATAACAAAGAAATTGAACCTCGCCATGCACGGTCTGGGCACGAGCGCTTCACTCTTACCAGTGCTTTGGTTGCACGAGGAGCGGCCTTCGAATCGTCACCATCGATATCGCTGATCGAAAACAAACAAGAAAATTCGCTTTGTTGTCCCCACAGCTGAAGCGTACCGCCAGAGGCGTGACGGTTCGATCTCCTCCCCAATAGCGCCCGTTGGTTGCAGCGGTGCAGCGGAGGCGGCGAATAAGTAGACAAAGTATCCTGTAAAGACGGAGGTCCCATATGGGAACTTATAAAACTGTCTCCTTGTATTCACGATAAAAACAATCCGAATTTTCAAGATAGTAGTTACAAGGACGAGCTTTGGAACAACCTTGGCGTGCATCTCGGCGGTGTTGATGGTATGTACTTTTGTTGACCTCGTGTTATGGCTTACAACATTTCTTAAAACATTTTCGGAGCTTGACTTCACTAGAGGCGGTGCCGCAGAGCTTTAGGGTACACTTTAAGTGCCTTTCCGCGGGCGAAAATAATATTGTAACTTGGCTCTGATTAGATTGTCCTCCAAAACGCTCACATACTCTTCAGCTGCGATCCGGGAAAACTACCAATTTCGGTGTGATGCACTATGCCAAGGCTCAGCTGACCAAGAGCTAACGCAAGCTAACATCTGTTTACAACGTGTGAGTGTGTGGTCTGACGAGTATTAGCATCAAGCAAAATTCGCGCTCACGATAGTATTAGTGGCGAGATGTTTTGGTGGCGCCCTCCTATGGTTTCCTCTCGTGACGTCATTAGCTTTACGAACAACAAGTTCGACGGTGTTTATAATTAGTATGGTGGAAGCTTGAGATCATTGCGCTCTGAAACCAACACTGCCAACACCGTCAAAATTGAAGTTCTTACATTAATCTTATTTCTGTCGATGAGAAAACCTTTGCTGACGTCATAGTCACCATTCGGCCAATCGTGGAAGGCCGACCACAGCGACGCTTTCTGATCGCGCACGTCCCCAATACTCCGTATCACCTTGGCCGTGTTCCAAAATTTACTCGACCTTACTCTAGCGTAAGCGTTTTCTACCTTAGCGTTCCAAAACCTACCCGCGTCCAGCGTTTTTAAATCACTGTTGTCACGTGACACGACCCGCCGTAACAACTCGAATTCATTTGGGTATGATTTGGAACACAGCCCTTACGAAAAGTGGCCTGTGGATGTTACAAGCGCGCTCACGTGATTCTGGAAGGTATCCCCGATGCACAAAAGCTCTTGCAACGGTAGAGCTATTGGCGACGTGCGCGACCGAAAGCGTCGCTGCGGTCAGCCTCCACGATTGGCCGAACGATATGACGTCGGAAGGGGATTTATCATCGACGGAAATAGGGACGAAGAACTTTAATTTTGACGGTGTTGGCAGTGTTCCTTTGAGCGCAATGATTTCAGCACATGCTATTCCAAACACCATCAAATTTGTTGTTCGCAGGGTAATGACGTCACAGGGGGCCATAGGAGGGCGCCGCCATCTCCCGCTAATAAACTTGGACACGCTCCCGTGCTTCACGGGCCACTCTTCTTAGGTGAAACGGAGTATTAGCGGCGAGATATTTTGGTGGCGCCCTCCTATGGTTTCGTCTCGTGACGTCATTACCTTACGAACAACAAGTTCGACGGTGTTTATAATTAGCGTGGTAGAAGCTTGAGATTGATTACGATCTGAAACCAACACTGCCAACACCGCCAAAATTGAAGTTCTTACATTACTCTCATTTATGTCGATGCGAAAACCTTTGCTGACGTCATAGTCACCATTCGGCCAATCGTGGAAGGCCGACCACAGCGACGCTTTTGATCGCGCACGTCGCCAATAAAATGCGCCTCCTCCCAATGAAAATATTTATAAAACAGCGCTTCAGTAACCATAATTCAGCACTTTGTAAGCAGCGTCAGTGTTTGTGACACAATTCTTACAATGCATAATTTTGTTTTGTTGTTAAATGTTTGTGCACTATGGTTTAATTTTTTTTTTATGAAGTACCTCAGGGAACAAATTTAGGTATGCTAAGGACTCGTGCCAGAAGCAAAAACACAAAATTGTTAGACAGCATGAAGTGTGGTGCCGTGGCAGTGGAGGCGATCCATTTAACGTGGCCCCACTAACGTCCAAATGATGGAAGTAATGAAGCCAGTATCGCCCACTCCGATGTATATACTCATATTTCGTCAAAACGCGAGGAACATATTGTGATTAAAAAATACTTTATCACGTGCATGCTATTTAAAGCGGCACACACACTTGGCTTTTGAGGAAGAAATGAGGTGGGTTTAGTCGATTAGGCAGCATTTAATTATGCCCAACTTGTTTTTTTATCTTAGTTTGCTGTCACATCACAATTCCGCATGGCGATGCTTAAACAGCAGTGGCACCAGCAGTTGCTCCTCCACCAGTGGCACCAATGCTGGCAGTGGTCACCTTGAGGATGGGAGGTTCTTATCGGATGTTTCGGTACTGTGTCGATACTTTGCACCTGCCAAAGCTAAACCTCGATTAGGGTGGAGGCCCGAGCTAACATCTCCTGTTGTCGCACACACCAGCACTGGCCATGGTACTTTGCGTCTCCTAGATTCCTCCCAAGCATGTGATTGTTCTCTTTCTCCTCGCCCCTGCACGCACTCCCACAATTTGTGAACAAGTATTGTGCAGGTATCCTACTCAGACACACGTTTTTCAAGTGCACTGTCAGCACAGATTTTTTAACATCGGCTTCAATGCCGGCCGAACGCAGGTTCGAGACCGAGCACTTCCACGCTTCCTTTTTTTATAATTTGCGTATCTTCGTGTGATGCACTTGCATTAACAAAGGGTGCATCACAGGAAGTGCTACGAGCTAACCTCAGTACATTACGGGTTAAACGCGGTTTTTCAAAATATCAGTAATAATCACAAAGGTTCAACAGTCGAACGTCATGGTTACTCACTTTACATCCATAAACATAACTGCATAAGGTTTTATGCACATATATCTATATGTGTGTGTGCAATAATTGCGCCATATTGTGGAATGGTTAGAGCAAACATCAAAAGAGTCAAGCAGCCCAATAACAGATGAAAACCGTACACTCAAAGTGTCCCTGTTGACGTAAGCCTTCCTCACCTTTCACTTAGAATTGCTTGCATGCCCTTCATTGGGTACTTCGTCTTTGAGTCACCCACTTTAGGAATAGGAAACACAAAATTTGCCTGTATCTGCGTAGCTGATGGCCAGCAGGGACTTGCTGAAGTTAGTTGTGGTTAGGCTGCCAGACAGCGAAGGGCACTCAATGACGACGTGCTTCCCGTCAATTGCTTAAGACAATTCAGGACGTCCTACCTCTTTTCAAAGTCAGCAGCGACCTGCGGCGAAATAAATCCTCTGTAGTTTATCAGCTTCCTTAAAAACTCGTGAGAGTTGAAGCCTACTGGAATGCGTGCAAGAATTTTGCGCAACGTTGTGTTCGCCACTTTTCAATGCAATGCAATGTATCTAGAAACTATTGACACGTGTAGCCTTTGTTTATTATTATTAACCAATCACACGAACATTGACCTCTCGCAGAGGTATGTCTGGTACTCAAAATAGTGAAATTAGACTACCTTCAACCTCGCCACCCCTAAGATTCAAATCAGTGACTGTCGGAACTTTTTCAGTTCCGTTTTCTGACGACATGCAAGTGTTCTTTTGAATCATTTTAGTCGGCAAGAGATGCTTTGCAGCAGACAGGTCCCCACACTTCGCTCATGCTAGCAGACGGCTCGTCTGCTAACAATATCTTTGCTTACGAAGTGGAAGCCAGCTGATCTGTCTTGTTCTCTACCATGACAAAAATTGGCAGCTGTTTTTGTCACTTTTGTGTGAGTGTCCCTAAACGGCAACCTCTACTTCCTACTTCAGTTCTAGGCCGCCCATTTAGCCGGCTTGAGCTGCTATGCCGCCTCCCTATACTCCGTTTCACCTTATGTTGTACCGCAGAGAAGGCTAGAAGCGCGAGCTCATAGCGTTTGGAACTGCTCTTAACGTACGAGAGCTTGTGCCGCCGAGATGTGCCTTGGAGCAGGGAGCTCGCGCTTGTAGCCTTTCCTGCGGTACATCTTAGGTGAAACAGAGTATAGTTCCTGCCGTCATGCGTTTAACTATTGCCCTAACATCTTTGTACAGTTTTTCGGTGTGCTGTACTTACAGGAAGTTTGGGATGGTACTGAGCGTACAAGATATGAGGGCAGAATATTAGCTTTCAATTTCCTGCGAATATTAGAAGACTATGCTGCAGTGTTGGATTGAATGGTCTACATTTTCTCACTCTTCTAGCATGACAAATTTAACTTTGCCACCTTTATAATGCATGAAATTTGACAAAATACACATATACCTCATATACAAAATTGACATTGATCAAAGCTACTTACAAGTACATAATTTTGGCACATTTATTATGCTCATGTTTAGATTGCATACATTTTCCCACTCCTAATGTTGTTTCGGACAGTCTACGTAAAGAGACCCAAGCACCTCCCCAGGGTGGTAGACACCTCGAAGACGATTCCACGGGAGGTCGAGCTTCCGATTAGGAAATAGAAAGATCAGCTCAGTAGTGTCTCCCCGGCACAATGAAAGCTTGGCAAAAAACAAAGAACAGTTGTAAGCAATGGTACGAGGGCATTGGATATCATATGGTTGGCTTTAGTGATTGTATTTCATAAGAGTTCATTCACTGATGGGACCCTTTTCAGTCACTAGTACAGTTTAACTCCTTGCAAAATCAAATATGTCGTAGCTGTTCAGAAAACTGGATAAAAACCTGCATCATGTCTGCAGCAGATCGAGCTGCTATAACTATTTTTTTTTCAAACCCGCTACGTGACTCTCACTATTTGGTACACTATTGTAACCACAAGAAAGATGATGGCATAAATATTTCGCTTGGTTTTGTGGTATCTTTGAATTTATAACTTTTGCGTCAACAGCTTAGTTTTGCGGAATAATTTCGTGGAGGGCGAACCATGGCGTCAAATATCTGTACTGAATTGCGTGTGTGCGATTATTCTTGAAGCTATTACCTAGGTTTCGTACCATCGGACAATCAATTTCCTTCTGTCTATTTTGCTCGTAATTACCTTATCGTTAGTGCGAGGCGCACGTCAGGAGAAATAGCATTCTGGAGGTTCGTGTCTTTTTCTTTTTATCCAGTCGCCGAACATACCCAGGATAGTTTCCAACGCGCTGGCTGGCATTGTGAGGAAACTAATAGAATAATTTTGTACGTATTCTTTATCTGTTACTTCGTAGATAGATCACTTACTCGCTGTAGTACTCCACGTCCCGCGCACGCAAAAAGCAGATGAAGGCTAGCTCCCTGTTTCTTCTCGTTGCGTTCACAAAAGTAAGGGCAGACTCACAAATCTTCTTGGACGTTTGTGCTTACTCCTGCCCTGAAACGCCAAAACAACTGCAACTAGAGCTACAGCAGCAGCTTCGTTGTCGCTGGGATCCTCACCACTGCTGTCAGCGAGGGTGCTTCATGCATGCTTTTGCTTGAGGCTTCGTGATGAATTTGAAACTGAAACACAAGTGAATTCTGGATTTTGCACAAGATTGTAAAGTAGGGTTGCCACTCCCCAGTCACGCAAAACAACGAAGGGATGCGTATTCCCCGAGAAACCGCCAACCATGCTCCTCTGGGTGGGAATACGGGCCGTTCTGGAACCGAATCCGCAAACGCTTCACTAACGCTTCGAAAACACTTCGCAAACGCTTCGCAAACGCTGCTCAACCGCATGTGTGACCGGGCCATAATAGCGTCTAAGGAAACGTTCCATTGCTGCGTTTGTGCGTTTCGCACGATAATTTTCTGGTTGGCCGCAGTGGCTAGAGCGCGCTGTCTACTGGCACCGTTATACAAAGCTAATTGGGGTTGTGGGAATATTTATACAGCGTGTAGATGGTCAGCCATTTCAAAGTTGCGACGAGTCACTCGCTGTAGATGAGCAATTTAGCCAGTGCAGTACAACCACTAGGCTGGGGTCTTCAACGTGCACCACGCAGTAGTGGTACACGACCGCACGCCGGTACGATGCTCTTCCTGATCGAAACGGGCAGGGCCGGGGTTGAACCCAGGATCCCTGGGTTCAAG